>CM042441.1:29024527-29029527 GCA_023631565.1 Gymnocephalus cernua | reverse complement strand
TTTAAACTTTTATGTGCGTCCAAAACCCGCTAGAAAAACTCAAAGAAAGGTAGAAGAAGCGCATGTTATAGTTAAAACAATGTTTTTTCTGGTGACGCGTTTCTACTAGTGACCGGCCCCTAATTGTGTCATATTATACATATAAGTTAGACTAATATTTTTCTCTTGCATGAGAACTACATGTATGTTCCCATGTCTTGAAAGATACTCTGGTGCTATATGTGATATCCATCCGCCTGGTGCAGACTGGGCACTTCCTGTGTTTGGTACATAGACTGTAAAAATAAGAACCGTTTCTCAACCGCTGCCATCCAGTCAGAATTTGAGATGGAAGTCAGAGACAATGTGATTGGACAGAACTGTGTAGGGGTTGATGCAGTGCACAGATGATGTGTTACTTCCCGGTGTGTTATTTAGGTTCCGGCTATTTTTCTGTGTTTATTTCTCTGATCACTAGATTCTTGTTATTAATATCATCATTCTTAAAGCTCATAACAATCACAATCTGCTGCTGAAGGGAAACTAAACACTCTCCACAAAGAGAGGAAAAGAAAACAAATACACAGGAACCACATCGCAGGACGAGTGGAGATCATTGTCTAATCTGGAGGTCACACACACACACACACACACACACACACACATACACTTATCAGCCTGGTGACATGTTAATTGATTAGCTTCATGTAACACTGACAATGATAGGGTGGAGTGGGTGTGTATTAGACAGACTGACTTTGTGCATATGTGTGTGTGTGTGTGTGTGTGTGTGTGTGTGTGTGTGTGTGTGTATGTGTGTGTGATAAGCAAATTCAAAGGACATATTGATTCTGTACCACCTTACAATTGCCCCAACATCCATTTGAGCCTTGTGTTCTTGTCTATGTTTTCTTCAACTGGACAAATGGATGTAAAGAAGCATGTTCATCTTTTAATTGAAAACTTTTTTCAGCCTTTAAATCAGAAACGTTTGTCTTTCACTTACTGCAGAATTGAAAGAACAAGGCAAAGACTTGAGTTGGTTTTGCCTCTTTCAAACCAGAATGTGAATATGTGACTTCCCCTAATGCTGCCTATAGAGTGAAAGTGTTGGCACTCAGAGGAGGCCATCCTCACCGCTTCTGTGGCTCAGAAGCATACATCTGCAAACATTCACTGTCCTTTAGTACAATGTTGTGCCTCATAAGTAGGCTTACTTTAACCCTCTTTTTGCATATTTGCATATACTCTGATGTGTTTCATATCCAAATGTTCAGAACAAACTCAGCTTTCTGTATACTGATGCCCAAAATTGTTCCAGACCAATGTGTAAAGAGATAATTTGGCCCTAAAGCGGAAATATTCTTTGACTGGTTTTGTATGCAAGTCAATTGGCTTGTAGTCTCGCTTTGCCAGACCATCCACAAGCTACGGAGCGCAGGAGGGTCTGGCTAGTCCACACAGCATTGCGGGAAGGGAAAAAAAAAACGTGCTCTGGCATTTCTTTAAGTCAATTACAATTGTCATTGGCGGTGCTAAGCGCCAGATGGGGCCGCTGCAAAATAGTCGTGCAACAGAAAACTCAGATTGGACAGATAGTCTAGCTAGCTGTCTGGATTTACCCTGCAGAGATCTGAGGAGCAGGTAACCATAGTCCTCATTAATCCACCGGAGTTTAAAATTCCAACACAAAGAAAGCAGAAGGAAACGGACATCGGCAAAAATACATGCATCCGGCGGATTTTGGAAGGTCAAGGATATAGACTAATTGGCTTGTGACCCGTTAAAGCTTTAGTGCGTAACATTTTTTCAAGATATTGCCAAATGAGTTGATACAAAGCTAATTAAGACTATCAGCTCCACACAACTCTCAGTATTTCTCAGTATGGCTATGTTTAGAAACTGGTGTCACCCAGCAACTTTTGCGCGCAGAAAATCTTTTTCTGAAGAGTCCATCAGGTTTTTTAATTCTCCCTGTCCTCCCTGGCTACTAGCAACTGTGTGGAGGAACAGTGGGGGTGGGCGTGATCACGGAAGGCTTGTATCATGTGGATGCGCCAATTTTTTTTGTCATTACTTAGAATTCCTCATGGGGGTGATAGAAACTACTCACTATAGCTTTAAGACACAGCAATTGAAGTTGTAGGAGCAAAGCTAGTAAAGTATTGCTCAAGTAGAAAGATTGGAGAAACATTTAAAAAACAAATCTAATTTTGTGTTTTTCTCATCATGTTAATAGTCTTGTCACCCCGTAGATATATCTTTTGACTCCTTGGGGGGTCCCAACCCCAGAGTTGAGAGCCTCTGGTTTATGTTCACCCACACTAACAATGCTAGACAAACACAAAATAACAGGATATGGGTTTACACACACAGAGACAAAGTGAGGGAGTACAGTCATTTATGTATGTGGACACACCCACATGCAAAATGATTGTATATACACACACACACACACACACACATACACACACACACACACACACACACAGTATACACAGACAGAAGGCCGCCAGTTTAATTAGCCGTTAATTCCCTAGATGAACACAGTCCCTGCTCCCTCAGCGCTGTGTTTGCTCTGCTTCTGTCTCATTTAATGAGACTTAGGATGACAATGACATCATCCCGCAGAATCGTCCAACATGAACATAAATCCAAGGATACTGGGCTGCAAACAGGAGATTAAACAAATATTTATCAATAGGTCTACTATATCTATTTTTTAGGTTTCTTCCTGAAAGGAGTTTTTCCTCACCACTGTCGCACTGAATGCTTGCTCTTGGGGGAATTACTGGAATTGTTGGGTCTTTGTAAATTATAGAGTGTGGTCTAGACCTACTCTATCTGTAAAATGTCCTGAGATAACTCTTGTTATGATTTGATACTATAAATAAAATTGAATTGAATATCATAAAATATCGACATGGTATGTGGACACTAACAAAGAATGGACACTCAGCATTCAGCTGCTGACAGGTTTCAGGCTTTCCACCCGATTCAGTAAGTAATGGATAATCACCTCAAGGCAGGGCAATAAACAGTTTGATATGCCCGGCTTGTGGACAGTAACCTTCCACAAGCCGGGCATATCAAACTGTTTATTGCCCTGCCTTGAGGTGATTATCCCGTTTATTCTACTTCTTGCTTGCCAACATAATAAAACAATTCAAATACTTTAATAATTATGCTTTTTCTTATTCGTATTGCATGCTTATTAAGTGAAGCTTAGCGTAATTTCATGCAGGAAGACTTTACAATTTATTCCTAATTGTCTCTTACTACCTAATCAAGTGCCGGAACACCCACTTTCTTTTAGCCAATCAAAAGAGGCCTTCGTTTTCTCCGAGCCAATCACAGCTGGTCTTCCCTGTTTTAAACTGCTGCGTTTCTCTCTCCCTTCTGTCAGCTGTCATTCTATTTTAGATCGACCCTCCTCCTCCCCTCCACCTCCGGTCACCAGCTCTCGTGGCTCCCTGGGCTTCCTTCCTCTTTTCGGCTGGCTCTTCGTTCGGGCTTCCTCACACCACCGCCAGTGTCTAGACTCCATCAGGGGGAGGTCTTCGGCTCCGACCCCTTCTAATATATTATTGTATTAATATATTTGTGATGGAGTCTAATCTCCAAACACCATTCATGTCAAGTTATACCTGTGAATAAATTTTGCGTTTTTGCAACAAAGTCTCTACTGATTGAAATGTATACGCTGTATGAGTTAATCTCCATCAAAAAGTAGTCCCCTTTAGAATACGGTGAATGACGTTAGCTCAGCTGTAGCTAAGTAGTTTCTATAGCAACCACACAAGGCTGCTGTCAAATTGTTTAGCTAGCTAGTTCTTCGGCGCTGCAGGTGTCCGGGTCAGTTGTCACTGTCAGTCTATCCTTCTGGTGGCTCCTCCACTCGGTGAAAACCTTGACAGCAAAGACAGTTGCCTTTTCCGTGTTTGATTCCAGGGCCCCGTCTTCAATTGTACGCAGCTCCTCATCTGTCAGATCTGGAAACAGGAAGCCTACCCTGGACCTCGTCTTTTTCTTTTGTCAATCTGTCGTCCTCGTCGCTCTTTAACCAGTCCTCAAATTCTTCCCTACTCCAAATATATTAAAATTGACAATGAATTCGTCCATTTTGAAAACACTGTAGCTAATGTTTAGAACTACGGCGAATAACGTTAGCTAGCTCAACTGTAGCTAACGTTAATTAGTTTCTATAGCAACCACACAAGGCTGCATCTGATCACTAACGTTAGTTTAATAACGTAGTGCTACATTGTATCTCGCTTGCGAAACTATGTATCAACTGACCCTCCGAAAAAAAAAATACAAGCGGCGTATTGATCTACTATTTGATGACGCTGTGCTCAGTCAGCGGGCAATATGCCGGGTTAATGCCCTCCTCCCAGCCAGTCAGAATCAAGCATTCTTAACAAAGTAGAATAAAGCTAATTATAACACTGAATTGGTTTGTCATGTTAGAATCGGAATGGTTTTCTGCCAGAGCAGTTGTCGTTTGACATGCAGTTTGAGGGATCACAACCAAAGACGTAGTCACCGTGATGTCACAATAACAACTATTTAACTCCTCAGAAGAAATGCTGAAGAAAATGTAGGTCCGGCATCATAAAGTTTTGTAGAGACAGGAAGCGTGTGGGCAGTCCACATTGTCTTTTTGTTTGGACCTATTGTTTGTGTTGGCAGGTTTTACAGACAGAAAAAGCTCTGCCCAAATTCCTCAAGAATTTAGACAAGAATACCTTACCAATACGAATGTGTGCAATGTGAAATATATATATCTAAAAAGATACATACACACATGCATATTCATGCAGGAATTCACACACACACACACACACACACACACACACACACACACACACACACACACACACACACACACACACACACACACACACACACACACACACTCACACAGCAACTTTTTAAAATTAATGTCAACAGAAGCCATGCTGACAGTGATATATAGGGGTGGGAGCTAGGGAGGCCAATTGACTGACCTCTCCACCAAT
>CM042441.1:28994527-29019527 GCA_023631565.1 Gymnocephalus cernua | reverse complement strand
GTGTGTGTGTGTGTGTGTGTGTGTGTGTGTGTGTGTGTGTGTGTGTGTGTGTGTGTGTGTGTGTGTGTGTGTGTGTGTGTATAGGGCATATAACTAAGGCTGTAACAGTATACTGAGCATAATAGAACCTCTTTAAAGAAGAAAACACAGATGATGAGCATTGATGCAGCATGGAGAAATGAAATGGTACAAACACACACAACACACACACACACACACACACACACACACACACACACACACACACACACACACACACACACACACACACACACACACACACATACACACACACATGGAATAAGTTCAGGTCTGTCCTGCATGGTGTGACTACCTGCTCTCCTCCCAACAAGGGTTCTCATCTTAACACAGAGCTGAGTGAAGATCAATACACAGAGACAATATCTGATATCTGTTGATATTATATTTTCTACCACACACACACACACACACACACACACACACACACACACACACACACACACACACACACACACACCAGACTCAACTCTGAGGTAGCACAGCTCCACACACTCCACCCAGCTGCCATTCCATGTCAGTCAAAGTCTGCCATGACCAATCAGAGTGGCTTGTCATTCCCCCTTTGTCCTGGAACCCTTTGGTCATTTTTAGACAGAGACAGGCAGAACTGACAGCCATTCAGATGACTGTGTGTGTGTGCGTGTGTGCATGTGTGTGTGTGTGTGTCCATACACGGTGTGTGGTGTGTGTGTGCGTGTGTGTGTGTGTGTGTGTGAGAGAGAGAGAGAGAGAGAGAGAGAGAGAGAGAGAGAGAGAGAGAGAGGTCATTTGATCAAAGCTGACCACAGTGCCACGGCTGTCTCGGCAACACATAGCAACATCATGGTAACACCATTGGAATGCAATTTTACCAATTTTCCATCAACCACAGTCTGAACATCCTGCCAATGCACTGGGATTGATGTTTTCTTGGTGGACAGATTAAGTAAAGAATGGTGAAAATGGAAACAGCAGAGGCTTTACTTCTTTATTAAACATCGAGAACAGACAGACATTCAGCAGGTCATTCTTATCCAGCAATCGAAGATTCCAGTGTGTAAAAAAAACACATCAATCAAATGAAATATTAAAAAAAGTTAATTAAATATAAATCATAAGATATCTAAACATAATAAATAAACAATGACATCAATAAGTCCATATAACATCATCAGGGGCTACAGAAAATAGTTCTTTAAGATATAACAGTGTGCTTTCACTTTTTTGTTTGTTATAAGGGTGTACGTGTACAAACTGAATTCAACCAGAAAAAATGTAAAGGTTTGGGAAGGACTTAGAGAATCTTGCCTTATGTATGTGAAATATACAAGTATAAGATTTGTCACGTTGCTCAAAGGTTAATTTTTACATTTTAATTTAGTGATAATGTCTTTAGGAATAATTGTGTCGATTATTGTTTTACCCACATTTCTTTGAAACAGATGAAGATGGGCAGTGACGAATCCGGCTATTTTTTCCTAAACTGGTCGTTTCGATGCCTAAAACCCAACTTTCGGTGCCGCATAACGCTCACTTTGTATAAATAACCGGCAGCTCGCGGTGCTCTGTACCCGGCTCACAGTCACCTATTATCGGGTAACTGAACCACCAACTATCGCTGACCACGCAGAGCACCATATATACATATATACTGTATATAAATAAAAGGAAGCATACTGTGATCTCGAACCACACCCATGAGGTCGGAGTAACCCCACCTGAAAGCAAAACATCATGTTGATTCTGACACACAGAAGGACAGACTTCTTTATAAAACTTATATTACTATATACAATGGTAGCCTAGACTACTGCATCTGTTGGCCTGTGTTGTATTGTGTGTGTGTGTGTGTGTGTGTATAGGGCATATAACTAAGGCTGTAACAGAAACCCTGTAGTACACAGTTACTGAGACACACACACACACACACACACACACACACACACACACACACACACACACACACACACACACACACACACACACACACACACACACACACACACACACACACACACACACACACACACACACACAGAGAATAGTGACTGTTGTCTGTCTGTAGATTGGCTGTTTGCATCACCCAGTGGTTAAAAGGAGGAAGTGCATACATGACAACAAAACAACAACAGTTGACACACTATTATAGTGTTTCTGCTGAGAGACATTGTCAGTGTTCTGGTTCAAGAGTTGATCCTGAGATGTATCAAGAGTTCTGGTTTCATCAGTGCATTCTGGATGTGAGATTAAATGTTGTGTTGTTAAAGAGAACGGTTTTGGAAAAGAGAACTTATGGAGCTAGATTTGTGTCTTTATTACATGCGAGAAAAAAATGTTTGAGAGAAAAAGTTATCACACTGATAGCAAAAAAGCATTTTATGACAGAAAAAAAATATTTGAGAGAAAAAGTTTTCACACACACACACACACACACACACACACACACACACACACACACAGGCGGACGGAGAGAGACTATAGCGGGGCTGTAGAGTCCGTCTACGGAGCAAATACTAAATCTAATGTAGGCTATGTCATAATTTAAACAAGTCTCTCGAAGAGAAAAGGCAGTTAACCTCAGGTTTAATCTTATGATGGATATGTGTTGTGATATTTAAACAAACAATCCGTCAACGGCGAAATAAAAGCCTGAGAGATCTCCAGCGGTGAGTTCCAGCATGACTGGCAGTTGGTGAGCAAGCGATCCAGCCGTCACCAGCTGGCTGTCGCGTCACTTTATGGAGCTTCTCAACTCCGAAAACTTTGAAGCAAATTGTCAATTCGGCAACAATTTTCGGAAGAATGCCTATATTCAAAATCTAAACAGTTCATTTCTCGCCTCAAACGTTGTCAGAAGTGAATTTAATGATGAATAAGATGGTGAAAATTGTTAAGTTGTCCCGCTGTTGCTCTGTCTGCAAGTTCCGAGTTGGCAGTGGGCATGATAGGTGTAATGATTCAGTTCGACACCCAAGACAAGACGATGCTCACCCGACTGGCCAATAGGAACGTGGCCCCGCCCATGACACTATTTTCACAGCGAGAGCAAAATCCTGACATTTTTTGAATGTCATTCAAAAAATGACATCGAGAGCAAAGACAGATTTTTAAAAGCGAGAAGAAAAGCATTTTGAGAGAAAATGTGTTCACACCGATAGCAAAAAATATATATTTGAGAGTTTAAAAAAGTATTTTGAGAGATTTTTTTTTCTCAGAAATAATTAAAAAAAATTTAAATTTATATTTTTTATGTTCTATGAAAAAAAATACATTTTCTCAAAACTTTTTTGTCTCAAATATTATTTTTTGCTATTGGTATGAAAACTTTTTCTCTCATAAAATGCTTTTTTGCTATCAGTGTGATAACTTTTTCTCTCAAGCATTTTTTTTCTCTCAGATCATTTATTTTCTGGCATGTAATAAAGACACAAATCTAGCTCCACAAGAACTCAGTATAGGGCAGCTACAGATATAGAAATACTAGTCAACCAGCCAGCCACTGATGCAATAGAACACTTCTATACATCTCACAATTAATACAATTCAATTACATTTTTACATAGTGTCAAATCATAACAGAAGTGATCTCAGGACACTTTCCAGAGAGTAGGTCTAGGGCTGTTTGAACGAATTTCGGAAGTTGAAAATAAATCAAATCAAAAAAAAAAAATCCATACTAATCAAATGCTGAAATTACAAAGAAATTACGAAAGTGTATATTTTATAAATATGTTGGCTAACGTTAGCGAATCTCTCTTGATCTAGAACACACAATGTCAGAACATTTGTCTCCCAGCAGAAACACTTTGTGGCTGTCACTCATTACACAATGACCTGAGAAACATCAACAACAGGAACCATTACAATATGTATCACTGTTGTCTTTAAAGTATCTTTGATTTAATTATTACTGTAAAACCAAGATTCCCTTACGGATCGTCTTTATTGCATGGGGTTGTGCTACTTTACAGTATATGTCACAGAAATGAATCAGAAATGCTGCAACATGCTTCGATAGGCTCTTTTTTGGGGCATTTTTGCGTAGAGTAAAATGAAATGTTTTTTGCTTATGAAGAATGAAGTAACAGAATCTCAATGTCTTCTGACCTGAAAGAAATTATCCATGTCTGAAATCTGCACTCACTGAATAGCATTCATGACTGTAGTGCTTTGTTTCTATCAATGCTTAACACTGGCCATGATTTTTGAATTTAGAGCTGTGGGCATTTGGTTTTCTAGGACTGAGACTACCCTGCTTTCTGGCTGTATCGCCCACACCCCACCTTCCCTCTCCTCTATTTTCACTAACTTGTCTTTATATGTTTACCTTCACACTGGGATAAATGGTTTTTCTGTTGCTAATTGCGGCTCCGTGTTTTTCTGTTGGCTGGTTTTGTATTTCTCCAATCAGAGCTCTGAGATCCTGCATGGAACCCGTTTGTTTTTTTAAGCACAGGGGCATCATTTATAATGAGAGTGTGTGTGTTTGTGTGTGTGTGTGTGTGTGTGTGTGTGTGTGTGTGTGTGTGTGTGTGTGTGTGTGTGTGTGTGTGTGTGTGTGTGTGTGTGTGTGAGACCCATTTTTGCTGTTTCATGGGTCCCACCAGGTACAGCAGATCCTAAGACCTCAAACATACAGTTAGAATTACACTTAAAGCCCCAGTGTGTAACATTTGTAGTTGTTCATTATCAAAATCTGTATTGCCCTTCACAAACTTGTCCATTTTTATGAATATTGACCACCACCATCAATTCCAAGTATTCCTATTGGCTTGAAATTTTACATTTGCGCTTACATGAACTGGGGTAGATGCTCCATAGCCATGCGCCATCTTGAAATACGGTAGCCCGTAAGGGACATACAGGCTATAGTGCTCCGCATTTCGCGCTTTTCACTCAGTGGCACTGACTGTGACGTATGCCAGGGAGGGAGGGGGAGAAGATTATTTGTGACTCACTGCCGGCAGATTTGAAAGCCTGTTGCGTCTATTATCGAGGACATGTAACTGAGTCGCCGAGGAAATTAAAATGACAACGTGACAGGCAAAGCAACGCGACCAAAGTTAATATTGTTATGGCTTTTCCGAGATGGAAACAGCTGATGAGGAGCAAGGATTTTAAAAGGGACGCCGAAGTTGCCTGCTTTCTTCTCAACATGTAATTCTAGCTATTTGTGTAAAAGTTTTATAGTTGCTAATTGCTTGGCTAACTATAGCATGGTTGTGTATAATGCTAGAACAACGTGTAGGATACTTTTCCTCACGTCAATGATGAAAAAGGATTGTCTACCTTGTAACATAAACGTAATCATATGTGCCGTGATTTCCCTAGCAGACAACTCACGTCATGGATCTGTAGCACAGACTAGCTACTAGAACAGCAGCGTGTTAACGATGGAGACACTACGAGATCATTTCAGTTTCTTTGACATTGTTCATGCTGCTCAGAGAAATATATTAAAAACACAAACCTCCGTTGCTTCTCTCCTATGCTGTAAACATCGCCTTACACTATTAATCTCGTACAATATAGAGAACAACGATAGCACTGATACTTTACTAACATTAGCTTGCATATGTTTGGGAACCTGATAGCTGATGTTAGCAATGAAATGGTACCAAAATAACATCAAACTATTATTACACTGGAAGGGACACTCACGGACGTTTTGTCGCTAATTTCAGGTTCGGCCACCGTAGGAGTTAACGCACTCGGAATGGGGGGGGGGGCTAGAAAGTGAAATTCAGTTGGTTGTCATATACAATTTCACCACTAGATGGGAGAAATTCTTACACACTGGGGCTTTAAGTTTAGACTTAAGGTAGATGAGTTAAAGGTACAGTCATAGGTGTAATTTACAGGAGGGGGGGTGTTACAATCCCCCCAATAATCATAACTGCCCAGGGCAAACCCCACAAAAAAAGCCTATTATAATTTCCTTTACATAGAGACCTTTGCATCATAACGTGACAAAAATGGAGGTCCCAATGTTGAACCCAAAGCTACGACCTTGGGTAAAGTCAGGGATGGACTGGGGCTAAAAAACAGCCCTGGACTTTCTCCCAAATAGGCCCAGCCAGGATGTCCTGATACTATGCCACAATACTGTAGCCTATCAGACAAGGTATTCACAGCAAGTAACATCTCAAAACCAATGATGATAAAGCCTCAGCCTTCAAATAAAAACAAACAATTTACAATGCCATTACATCTGCATTGAAAATAAAATACAAATAATGAAATGTCACTGGCTACAGAAACCCCAAATTACACAAACTTGTAATTAACAGTACAAAGTATTACTTTCAGAGATAAAGTAGGCTACTTGCTGTACCTAAACATTGGGTTTAGATATGTATTGTAGGCCTATATCATCTGTTTATTCAGGTTGAAGATAGATATCAATCTTCAACCTGAATAAACAAATGATTTTAAAGATAGGTTATTAGCTATTATTGATGATATAATACCTGTGTTGCTTTGTGTTAAAGAATTAGCATTGAATAACCTATTCAGTATTTTGTCAATGTCATATTACACGTTTGATTCATATTCAGGCTGTGAAATGATGAAAATGACTAGGCCCTATCAATTTTATCAGTGAAGCTTTCACAAACAACCTCCAAGTCTTTGCCAGTTCCACAAGAGTAAATATGAAAGACGAGGAAAAACTGCACTCTGATGGAAGACAGACAGAAAGTGCAAGCTAGGATTTTTTGGTTAAACTTTGGTTATATTTGGCGAATTATTTAGCCTCATTCCCTGTTTGTTAGCACACTTAGAGTGATACCAGTGCATGCCTGATGTTTTCCCGTTTAATTCAATACCATAGTCTTCATCCTAGCAGCAAAAGTGAGCTCACTACAACCTCTCATATACAACCAAGTGAAATTGCGGTCAACCCGCAATTCATTTCTAACGCGTTTAATGTTTCAAATTAACCTAACAGAAATTATTAAACATGTTAAGTTTGACAGCACTAAATGACACGATACTTTTCATAATCATGATGAACACCCATGTTGACAGCTGACTATGCAAATCGCTAAGACAGGGATAAAGGCAGCCTATTAGAAATGGGTTCTGGTAGCAGGTCCTCTTGCTGATGTGACGTTAAAGCCCAATTTATACTCGTGCGTAGAATCGACGGCGCAGGCTCCGGCGTAGACGCAGACCCCTCTGCATCTACGCCGTACCCTACGCCATAGCCTGACGCACACCTCTCAAAAAATTTAACTACGCACGTCTCTCGGCCGTGGCTTGGTAGCGTTGCATTTCCCCCGACTCATTTCCTGGTTCTCCTTCACCATAAACAACATGAAATCAAGGAGAGGGTTAACTTTTCCTGCTCCAGGTTTCCCACCGTGGTCAGAAAGAACAGAGGAGACACATTGTTACTCTCTCTATGACTCTACAGTCGCTACTAGCTCCGGAGGTTATCGCTGTCACTCTCTCACTTCCTCCTCGCTCTAAAACACACTCCCCACACACACACACATGCCGGCTCCACGCACACACCAGCACACAAGTATAAAACATCAGGCCATGGCGTGGGCTACGGCGAAAGCTCTGCGTGGAGCCTCCGCAGAACTGTAAAAACCCTTTAACTCTGCTGTCTGTCCCTCATCATGAAAGCTCTGTGAGCGTTTTGTATTTTGCTGCATCAGTCTCGAGAGACTTATTGGCCCTCTTTTCTTTTACTTTTTCCCATCCACCTTTCTCCTTACGTTTTCTGCTAGCCATTCTACCGGTGAATTGATTTCGCCCTGCAGCTCAGGCTGGAAAACTGTACATTTTTCTGTCCTGACCTGCTCCAGTTACAGATCTACCTCTGCGGCCGAGGACCAATCACAAACTGGCTAGTAGGCCGACTCTTCTTCCTCAGTTTTTTTTTTTTTACATGTAGCGTGTGTAAGTGATCGTATTAGCACCCTTGCTGTTGGCTGTTATATTGCTTTGTTTAGACTTGTTTGTGTGCTGACGGCCGTCGGTTGGACGGTCGTTCTGGACTTCTCCAGAACGCACAGATTATCAGTCCTTCCCTGGGTACAGTATAAGATAAAGTTAAACTCTTGAACCCAGATTGTATCCTAAACTTTCTCCTAAAGTCAGAGGAAAAATCGACAGAAGTAAGTTCAGTGTAAAGTTATATACAGTATGATGTGTAGTTGTTTGAAGGAGGGATGTGTGAGCACATGGTGGGATGGCGTTTTAGTATTGAGTGATGTATCTTGTCGAACACAGATGATCTTTGGCCAGATGGAGGCAAACCCCGGTTTGCTCCTGCCCAGACCTGGGTTATATTTATTTAGTTTGTATTTATTTGAAAAGGAGGCGTGCGGCGCAGCAGTATAAAGGCCATGTGTTTTGTTTCTCTTTTCATTGCTGAATGAGGAATGATGGGAGTTCGGTGATGAGGCCCAATTTTGTCCGACTTGGGCACACAGACAGAGCTGGAATCACTGCAGTCTGTACAGGTTGTGTTTTCCACTGTTTGTGGTGGTGATCAGATCCCAGCAAGGCTGTAAGAGTGAACAAACCAGGTATAATCTGATCAAGACGCTGATCTGAAACTGAGTCATCCATGGAGGTTTGTGAAAGTGTTATCCAGTAGGATCCAGTGGTGGAATGTATCTAACTACATTTACTCAAGTACTGTACTTAAGTACAAATTTGAGGTACTTGTACTGTACTTGAGTCTTTTCCTTTCATGCCACTTTCTACTTTTACTCCGCTACACTTCAGAGAGAAATATTGTACTTTTTACTCCACTACATTCATCTGACAGCTTTAGTTGCTAGAACACAAAACACAACAAACAATGTAGTTTATAAACTACAATGTTTCATTATAAATTAAACTACCTCTACAAGTCCAGCTGAAATGATTAGACCATTGATTGACAGAACTGTTTGGATCATTTCCAGTTTCTAAAATGGGAGGATTTTTCTGTATTGAGTACTTTTACTTTTAATACTTTAAGTGTATTTTCCAGATGATACTTGCATACTTTTACTTAAGTAACATTTTCTATGCAGGACTTCTTCCAACACTGGTAGAATCTAAACTGGAGATCTTGAGAACTCTGTGGAGTTTTCTCTGTGTTAAATCTTTTCAGAGGCTGCTGGAGTTCAATGTTTTGTTGGATTCTGTACATTAACTTTCAAAAAAGGTCTTCCAGAAGCATATTTGAAAATATCAATATAGTTATTGATTGTATAGGCTAGTCATAGTTATCTGGACGTTTGCACCAGTTATTATTTAGAATTACAGACGTATTCACACGTTTCTGGAGGTCTCTGAATGTTTTCAGAGGTTTCTAGAGGTTTAGCTTATAGCTTAGCAAGACTGATTTTGTTTGATTTACAGGGGTTTTTGTGCCCAGGACGAGTTGCCAGGCAACCAGTGGAGACTCCAGGAAGTTACTGGTCCCAGCAAAGAACAGGGCCTGGACTTAACCCCACCTATAAACACTTTGGTTCTTGGACAGGTCAAACAAACAAGAAATAACATAATTAGTGATGCTGTGGTGCTGGTAGGACAGAGCCAGACTAGCCCTTCTAACCGTCTGCTGGCTCCAGCTAAAAAATTACCATCTAATCATAAATCTTCTCATCTAAGTCTAAAAAAGCAATTAAGCATATTTGCCAAAATGTCTAACTATTCCTTTAAGGAGTCTTATTGGGGACTTCTGGGGTCTCTCGGGGTTTTCAGATTTTTCTGGGGTGTCTGGGTCTCTCTGGAGATCTCTGGAGGTTTGTTAAGGCCACACGGCTGCCGGCTGTCACTTGACTACTTATGGTGTCGGTGGCTTGGCGTTTTGAAAGTGCTAATTCATTTTTACATCCAGGCTTCCAGCTGGAGCCTGGTGAAGAAAAATAACATAATTACATTTCCACATCACATTAAAGGTGACGGTTTGCAGGCAGAACATTTGGTCATGCAGAGACAAGCCTGACGGAAAGCTGAAACATCACAGACACTGTTACACCGTTGCTTTAGGAATAAAGCTTATGTCATGCTACAAGACATAACAATATAACAGCAACAGAGACAGAACAATCATTCACAAGAGGGCCTCAAGCATTTCCAAATTACCAAACTTGCATTATAAAATAATGTTGTCTCATGTTACTTTGACTCAAAGGCCCTTTAGCCAGAAGATTTAGTCATACAGGCAGAGGCCAAATGGAGAGTTAATAAAGTTACCTCAGTGCAGGGACAATCGTTTAAAATGCCTTAAAACATCCATATGCTGAGCTAACATCAAATCCAGGTTCCACTCACATAGCTAGCTATCTAGCTAGCTATCTATCTAGCTAGATAGATAGATAGATAGATAGATAGATAGATAGATAGATAGATAGATAGATAGATAGATAGATAGATAGAAAGATAGATAGATAGATAGATAGATAGATAGATAGATAGATAGATAGATAGTTGTAGTAGGCTACTCCACAGAAGCAGTGGATGGTTCCTGTTGGCAGCGTTGCTAACATCCAAATTTGCTAGCTTGCGCTCATCAGTCTTTTTTACATACCTCATCTCCAGAGTAGTTAATATTAAAAAAAAAATTACTTATTTCATATTACTTGTTGACAAAGAAATACTGTTTGGCAGTGGCTTAGGAGGGAGAGCAGCTGTGTGAGTGGGAGAATAAGTAGATAAATGCGCTATTTAAATGCTATTAATAACATTCATTTACTTAAAGTAGGCTATTCATTACAGTTACAGTACTCATTACTTTACTTGTCTCACTCTGCTGCTGTTTAATATGTGTAGAAATAGAAAACAAGACATAGCGGTTTAATAAGCAGCCAGCCACGATTTAGATTTACTCACATCAACAGCTAGCTTAACGTTGCCTCCAGTAGTCCTGTCCTCACCAACTTTGAATTAAACTAGGTCACAGGTGATTCCTGAATGTAGGCTTACCAGTGGCTATCTTTAGCAAGCCAGCTTAGTAGACACAACATGTCATTTTTACGATGAGTTACATTTTTTTGGTACCTGGAGTCTATTTCTCCTCTTTCTTCCAGTAGATGCTAGCTGTCTCCCCACATACTCTATCCCCTGGCCAAGCTAACAATAACTGTACCAGTCAGTCAACTGAGTGCAGGGGGAACAAACTGATAACAACCCTCTATCAAACTCCCAGTAAGACCGCAAACAAATGGACCCCCAAATTGAAAGGTTTACATATTTAGCAAGAACCAGTGGACTTGGAGCTGAGAGCCACAGACAGGGTGGGGATGTCAGGAAGTACTAAGAGACGGACAAACACATTGTTAGTTTTGGACATTGGAGATATGTAGCAACAGTGCTACCGACATAATATATTAAGATTAGATTAGAATAATATCAGATTATTACAATAATAAAGACGCCAGGGAGAAGTGGTTTCACACCGCAAAAGCAAAGCTTGACCATAGCTGTAATTGTATGTTTACAGGGAAGATGAATGTCTAAAAATTGTTTTGAGAGTTGATCCTGTAAATGTGTGTTTTCACTGCTTTCTTTCTTGGATATCATTTTTCACTTAAAATCAAAGTGCAACCAGCTGGTACAGAGTAAGTAATTCAATCACTTTATTTATCGTCCTGCAAAATAATCATTCTTTTTTTGCTTAAAAGTAGATGACTGGTAATACTCCCTCCTCTCCTCCAACACCCCCCCCCTCTCTTTCTCTCTCTCTCTCTCTCTCTCTCTCTCTCTCTCTCTCTTTTCTCTCTCTCAAGTGCTGTGTGCTTTATCATTTTCATCCCTCCCACTTCTCTCTCTCTCTCTGCCTCTCTTGGCCTCTCTCTCCTCTTCTCTTGCCCAGCCCACATTTAGTGACACCACAGCTTAATTACCCAATCACCAGGAGGCCAATTTGTCACTGTCAATGCCCTGGCCAATCAGCGACTGTATGCTAATTCCCCCGACCAATAGCAGTGAGTGTGGATGTTAGTGCAATATATAAACCAGACAAGCAGTGAAGCAGGACACATCGGTACCAAGAGAAAACAGCCAGATAATGTTATGCCTTTCATAAATAAAGGAAAGCACGGTCATTGTCAACAGAAGGTGCAATAAGATATCCTGTCCATGACATTTTATTGGCAGGTGGGCTCTAGGAAAGGAAGGACAAGAAGAAGATGGAGTAGAGGCACAACAAGAGAAAAAAGAAAAGTGTACTTTTTAATCTAATCATTCCATCACATCATCCCCCACACAAACATACACACCCACATGGACACACACACACACACACACACACACACACACACACACACACACACACACACACACACACACACACACACACACACACACACACACACACACACACACACACACACACACTTCAACACTGGATGCCAAATAAAACAGGGTGAGTAATTTTAAACATGACATGCCAGTTGACCCAAAAGAAGCAGTCTTCCCCCTCTGTATACATACACCTGCTCTGATGAAAGCCAGACCATCTGAGACAGATGATGATGACTTATTTCTTTCTGTTGAATCAGCCTGTATTTTCCATTTTCTGTATTTCTGCAGGACTCTGTCTCTCATCTCAGTAGTGATTTATGTGCTTTATGGAGCAAGGCAGTACAACAGGAGAAATTATACCCAATTATCAAAACCACATGGAGAAACATGTATAATTTGAGACTGCTATACGGTACATAATGTAAATTGTATGGACATTTTCACATTGTATTATTTTAGGACACTGAATCTAAAATAGATTTATTGTTGCTTTTTGGAAGCTGTTCAACAGGAACAGGCCCTTTAATGTCAAAGTGAGTTCAGATCTCTACAAAGTGATCTAAATGAATTACAAATGTAAAATACGGAATACCTGTTTGCAGAAGTATTCTCAAAGCCAAAGCAACAGGAATGGCTTCAAGACAACAATGTTAATGTTGGCGGCTCTCTTTCATAGACACTTTGCTATTGATGCTTGCCTTTCTCCTTCACAAGCACAAAATAGAACAATTTCTTTGAATTGAGTGTGTGTGTGTGTGTGTGTGTGTGTGTGTGTGTGTGTGTGTGTGTGTACATAATGTGTGTGTGTGTGTGTGTGTGTGTACATAATTTGCTTATTAGTAGTACAAAGTATTATGCATTTCTTGCAACATTATCAGAATGAGCTTTTTCTTTCAGACTGCTGAACTGACAGTCACCCAGTCCTGAAGAAAGGTTATTCTATCTTTACTAGAAATGATCTTGATTGATCTTGACAGCTGAAAAAGAAAGTAGAGGCTGTCACAATAGGTTTCAGTAGGTTAATGCAAATACTCACATGCATGCACACTTCATATTTTCATGCTAATCCTATTTCCTTCTGGAAAAAAATGTATGTATTTACAATAATGTTCGATAAACTTAGTATTGTCAGTAATGATCATACTTCTTTAGTGGGATGTTTCATTGTTTAATATGTTCTTCGAAAGTGCTCCTAATTAAGGATACTTTTCAATCAAAATCTTTCCGCCCAACGTGGGGCTCGAACCCACGACCCTGAGATTAAGAGTCTCATGCTCTACCGACTGAGCTAGCCGGGCGCTTCTGCCCTCTGCCGGTGGTTTCTAATTGTTGTCGTTAAACAGTTTTATACTTGAAGAGAGTTTTTGTGTGCTTATTTTGTATTTCATAGAGGAGTTACTATTTAATATATTTATAGACTATATTTTACTTAGAAGAAAATACCACATAAATACAATCAATAATAAAATAATATCTGCTTGCGTCTGCAAAAAGCTTACTGTTGCTTGCTTCCTGTTTTACAGATATTTTCTGGAAGAAATCAGTTAAGAGTAGGCTACTGCTGTATAAATATAGTGCAAAAATATAACAAAATATACCGAATAAGTAGGCCTATTACACTCTCTCACTTTACCCATTTCACCTTGCCTAATTCTCTCTCACACATCACATATACAAGGTAGGATGGTCTCCTCCATTTCCATGTATAGGTGTAATAATTACAATCTACCACAAGAGGTCAGAACAGCGCCCGGCTAGCTAAATCGGTAGAGCATGAGACTCTTAATATCAGGGTCGTGGGTTCGAGCCCCACGTTGGGCGAACAAAGTCTGATTGGAAAGTATCCTCATTTAAGAGCACTTCAGAATAAAGATCTGACAGTGAAACAAGCCTCTGTGAGTATGTATGAGAATTATTCAAAATGTACTACATCAAATTATTTTGTAAATTCATTTTTTCCCCCAAACATTAGTGGGAAAAGCATTCAAATATGAAGTTATGCATGCATGGGAGTATTTTCATTATGGACACTAGTGTGACAGCCTCTCCTTTCTTTTTGAAAAGCCGTCTCCTGTGCCGTGGCCGTGTGGAAAGCAACAAACTTAAAATGAAAATTCCCGGCAAGTGTCAGCAACATCTTCGTTATTAAACGTCGCCAAGGTAACGTGATCTGGTGAAGTGCTGTCCCAATCCCATTCATACCTATCTGAGCCCATGTGGCCTCACAGACTCACTCACTTAGCACCTGAGATCAATTACCGTAAGTCTGTGAGTCCTTAGTCCTTGGTCCTCAGGGCTCACTTTGGGGCCCAATCCTCAAGGGCAAGTGATGAGGGTCGGTGTCGTAATAAAGTACACTACTGTCTTTCATGTGCGTATCAATCAAAAACCTGCGCCCAACGTGGGGCTCGAACCCACGACCCTGAGATTAAGAGTCTCATGCTCTACCGACTGAGCTAGCCGGGCTACCACTCATTCGCCACCGGGGGCAGCTATCATTAATTCCATTCAATCCTTGTTCCAGGATGGTGAAAGTTCTACTCTGCTTCTGATTGGCTTACCCTACCCTAACGCTAATCAATCTCACACCGTAATTTAGCCAATGCACACGACGAAGGCCAAAAGTTCTAGCCAATCAGAAGCAGAAAAGGGCGGGTCATGCCCTCGCCATCCAAGTAAACGCAAATTTGCAAACAGAGAGCAGGCAAAAAGAAATTGTTAGAGGATATGTGGGTGGTTACTTTTTTCCCACTTCACCAGGTAAGATGAGATAAAAGTAACGATAAATTAAGTAAAATAAATTATAGTTTTGAGTTTCTTAGATAACTCGCCTATAGGCATTTAGTCTTTTTCTTCCAAATGTTTATAACTTCCCATATCGGACTGAACATGGAATAAAATAGGCTACCTATAGGCGTAACGTTACTGCCTGATAAATAAACCACACATGTTGTAAAAACGTGGAAAAAAGCTGCTGAACTCAAATACATTCGATCCAGGTTAAAAATTATCACATACCATCATAGGCTACTGTAGTGACGGGTTGATTAAAATGAGGCTATGGATTATAGTTAGTTAGAGCCTAATGATTCCTGTTACCATCAGAACATCAAAATGATACGCAACCGACAGAAATACCTTTTTAAAACAAAGATTGATAGAGGACCTCTATTTTAAAATACTTCTGATATTTTATCAGTGATGCAGTCCACATAATTTATATTAAAAGTAGGCCTATTTAATGATAATAATGCGTCTATTAGAAAGATTTGAATGTGAAATGTTTGACGATACAGTACATGAATGAGTAAAATGAATGATAAATGAATGAATGAGTCACTGTTTTCTCTCGTTTGGTGGGCGTCTCTCGTTTATTGGCTGTCACAGGTGATACCCAATCAGCAGAGACCTGTCTGTAAACTCGTGGTAATAAAAGGCAGAGCGCTTACGCACACAACAGGGTGTTCAACGCACCCCCAGATTTTTAGTCCTCGACGCAGCGGTGCCGGGTTCGACTCTGACCTGCGGCCCTTTGCTCTCATGTCTTCAGCTGTCCTGTCAAATAAAGGCCTAAAATGCCCAAAAAATAATCTTAAAAAACTAAAAACGTGTTGCTACGTTTTGTCAGGGTTGAACCCGATTTAATGTATTTTGGGGGGTCAGTTGGAGGAGGATGAGGCAGCCAACCAATCAAATTACTCCGGAATAAAACCAGAACGAACCATTGGTTGTGGGGTAGAGTCACGTGTCTCCCGACGTCGCACGGTTTCTACCAATAACATCCCTGACCACACCCACGATTCTCTGAGTTGTCTGTATACAGCTCATTAGTATTTACTAGGGTCGTAGATGTGACTGCTGACTGGATTATAGAGCACAGGGGTAAACTGAACTCTACTTTTACACATTATCACTCTGTCTTAAAGTTTTGGATTAAGAATAAATATAAAAAAGAATAAATGAAAACAACAAAATGAATAAATAACGAATACCGTCAGGAATAAGAAGACACTGAATCCAGGACAAATGTTTTATTGTCAGTCTTACAAATGATGGACAGCCAAAACGCCATCAGACAAAACAACATCTAAATGTAAAAAAAAGAAGAAAAAAAGAAATCTTTGGCTTTTTTCTTCTTTTCAACTAAGAAAATATTTAATATCTATTAAATATCTATAAAGATTAACATCTATATATATAAAGATGAATATCGTTAACTCTCAGAAAATAGACATTATTCTTTATAACTGTCCACAAAATCTACCGTGATACTTCTTAATCTACAAGGTCCCTTTGATCAATTATATGTGCAGATATTAATTTACCTTCATGGGAGATTCCACTTTAAGGAACATAAGGGCTTTACTGACAGTGCAAAAATAATATTTGTTTAGTTTCATTAGGGATCATTATATAATTTAACAGTCTTTAAATAAGCTTTACAAAACACATGTAGCCTACCAGTAATACACAGCAAGAAACAGTATTAAACTGAGCATTTCAGTGCACAAATGGTGTCCGTGTGTGTGTTTGTGTGTGTGTGTGTGTGTGTGTGTGTGTGTGTGTGTGTGTGTGTATGTATGTGTGTGCGTGCGCATGTGCATGCGTGTCCGCGCGTGTGTGTGTGACAATTTAAAACCACCCAAATTTCATGGTTCAAAACACCATTTTCTTTGATATTCAGTTTTGGGGCTTGAATTTGCAGATGTTTGCTGCAGACGTGAATTTTCTTCTTTTTTTTAAGTTTATCCTTAGATTGATATGACTGTGATATATTATATTTCCTAAAATATATTGTTACCAGATTTTTAGCATTTATAAAATTTTGGCGGAAAAGTTCTTCACGTATGAAAATGTGTCATTTTTTTATTTATTTTTTTACATATCAGCAATACGCAAAAACAGCTGAAATAAATCCTACAGTGGTGTGATAACTGTCCTTTGCAGAAGCCCAGCTGGATATTGAGACCTGAGGCTTTGCTTCTTTTTTCCATTTCCTGATGTCTTTTGGCCTGTTAAATGACAAATCTTCATGACTATGAACTAACATCACTCTCGAACCAAATAAATAAATGACATGTCACACACACAATGTAACAAAAAGCCATAACACATAGAAAGAAAATCCTATTACTGACTGGTTAATTGCTATAAAGCACAACAGGCTCGTAACGGCCTTCCCTTTAGTCTGTTACTATAATAAAAAAATAGCTTTGGGACTTTCATGAGAATCCTAAATGGGTCTGGTCCGAGTCATTTCAGAATGGACCATTTGATCTGCTCTTTGGCCGACTGCAGAACCTGGAAAACATAAAGAAAGAGAGAAAAAAATGTATGTAATATATGATGTGATGAAGCAAAAATAGATTCAAAAATATAAATAAGTAAAAAAATACGTTCAACGTTCAGATTTTTTTCACAAAATGTTTTTAAGAAAGTTTAAAAAAAAAGTAAAATCAACGAGAGAAAAATGTCAAAAAGCGTAAAAAATGTAAAACAAAAGAAGAAAAAAAGAAGAAAGAACAGAAAAAAAACAAAACCAGGAAAAAACATCCTGGGCCATCAGGCAACCCTTATTGTTGAGCCCTGATAGCTTTGTAAATAAAGATAATTAATATTGACTAAAATCACCTAAACCACAAACATAATGGAGTAAAATATAATCTAGAGAATGAGGCCTAATAATAATAATAATAATAATAATAATAATAATAATAATAATAATAATAATAACTAATACAACCAGGTTCTTGTTTTCATGCTCAGATTAAGTGAGAGAAGCTGAAATAAATGTTTGTTTACCTTCTTATTTTTTTTTCTGTGATGATCATTTTGATGATGAAAATATGTTTGGAGTCAATGCAGTAAGAACTTAGTATAGTGTTGCAGTACCACTGTTCACCCACTAGATGTCAGACTGAGCACATGTTCACACTGGAGTTCCTTGTTGAAAGTACCATATGGAATGCCATTTTATTCAATATGAAATAAATAAATATAATAATAAATGTGCTTATGAGATGCCTTCCGAAATAAATAATGGTGCCAATAGGTCCCCGGTTCCGACGTAAACGTTAGTAACGAGACCGAATAAGAACGAACATTTCGGTGCCTGACTTTACACTACACTCAACAGCAGGTGACATTAGTCTACCTTTAGCTAGCAGCTGGATTAAACACGGTTAAAATGCTGACAGGTAACGTTAAACAGTGTAAAGTGTGACTCTATATCAACAGTCTGCTCTGCAGCGCAGCAGCTGCCGACGTTGGAAAAACACAGACGGTGCGTTCACTGAAACTAGTAACCTACAGCCTCGCGGTGCATTCAAAGTTATTGTAAAATACCCTTTTCCCATCTGATTGTTGTTTTTGTCGTTCAACAGCAATTTACTGGTGAAATAAGTTATTGTGTATTATAAGTTATAGTTATTACATTACTATTAAATCATTTAATTTTGGCCATATGGCCTTAGTAATAAAAAATGTGTTCTTAAATGTCACAGACTGTTGTTTAGTAGGCCTATCCTTCTTGTTTCTTCTTCTTTTTTAAACTTTCTTAAAAAGTATCGGTTCAGGCACCGGCACCGTTTTAAAAGTACCGATTTAGCACCAGTATCGGAAAAAACCCAAACGATACCCAACCCTAATTATATATATAATTTTTATATGTATAAAGTATACATATAAATTCATTTTAAATATTAAATGAATGAATGAATACATAAATATGCCTATGAAATACATCCTAAAACAAAAACAACGAGGCAATAAAATATATAGTTACATGTAAATATAAATATATAAATGAGTCAATATAGTTCAATAAATAAATAAATAGGTTTTACATTATTTATATCATAACTCCACATGTATTTATTTCCCTCTCTATTTCCACTTCTTATATTTATCACTGGGTGAGCTAGAGGTAGCCCCTCAAACCATCATTTTAAACATACATTACTTAAAGTAAACTAAAATCGGAAGTAGAGAAGAAAATAGATTTGTAAACTTGTAACGGCTGAATTCATTCATCTGAGTGAAGTTCCCCGCGGGGTTAAATCAGGTTTCTGAACCAGTGGTTTTCAAACTGTATGTTCTGACATCAAGATTCCGGTTTCATTCTTACATCAAAGTATGTAAAATGATGGACGGACTTTTGACAGGGCAGGACAAAACAGCCTCACCGAGGGAAAACATGTCACTCAAATCTAAAACATGAAGGCCACTCTCGAGTTCATAATTCATTATTATTATTAACGTGTTTTCTTTTAGTTTTTCTCCCTCTTGGTCTTTTCATGGTCAACATTACTTCCCAGTCTTTGTGTCCTCAATTCTCAACCAAGGTTGTAGTTCCTCATTTTAACAGCAGGGGGGCACATGGAGTTCAGAGAATATTCACTCCCAGTGTGGGATCCAGGGAAATGCAGTCATATCGGACCCATTCAGAGTTCTACTGCTGCTTTTCTTGGTTTAGTGTCACTTAATGTACACTGTGTTTTGTAGTATCCTTTTTGTGGATTATGGGTAGACTTAGTTTTGACACGTTAAGTACATTACATTACTGCTTACTCATTCATTTCATTTGCATTGTTATGGAACAACATCGAGCCAAGGGACATTTGTTCCCCTCAGTTTGTCTTTAGGGTGACGTTTTTCAGGGAAACAACACAGATTACGTGAAAGACTGTAACATGTTGAGTGGAGCCTCGTGGTGTGTCACGTTTTAGTTTAATATAAGATAGAAATCAATTGAGAAGTCAAGCTTGCAACTTATTTCTTTGGAAATGATGTACTGTACAGTAAAAAGTCTTAATCTTGATCAGTATCTGTAGCAAACATGAGCTTTTATTTGATGTTTTGTGTGATATGTAATAAATAAATAAATCCATTTCCCTGACAATTTAACAACTTCAAAAACCTTTGACAGGCAGTGCAGCGCTCCAGCATTGACTATTGGCATGTGCCGGTTACCGGTTTCAAGGTATACCGCGATTTGAAAAAGTCACCCGGACATTTCAAAATAATACATTTTATAGCTGTAATTGCAATATAGCAATACCGTGAAACCGCAATATTTTGACTGAAGGTTATTATACCGACATAATGTTATACTTATTTACTATATCATGTTATCGTAGAGTATGATCATAGTGTGGTATGCACTGTGCTACAGTGGAATAAGCTGTGTAGTGGTGCTGTGAAGTTAGTAGAGACTTACGTTAGTGGTCAGAGCCAGTTTCTCTGTTATGTGCTGTCAGGGTTAAAGCAACAGATAAAGAAAAGAGCATGAGTACACACACACACACACACACACACCTTCTACACACCTTCTACAAGAAAGCACAGAAACATGTCCATGCACCTGTTTATTAATGCACACAAGCAGGAAGCATCAAAAGCATATAAGCGTAACAGGACAGTGACGTTTTATATCTGTCCAGTGTTTAGCGAGCTGCAGTGCTTTAGAGGACTTTAATCCATTTATTTATCCATCAATCCATTCATTCACAGTTGAGCCTATTAGTGCTGTCCGGTGCTTTGGAGCTGAAGCCAAGTTAGCTGCTACCTCAACATTAGTGGGGAGCTAAAGCCATAGAAATAGAACGAGAGTAGAACAGATCATTCCAAGTCATATCAACACAGTAGGATGGCCATTTTGATGTGTACCGTTGCCATTGCAAAGAATTGACCATTGTAGCGGGCTAACTCGTTCCTCAACTCAGGCCAATGTACGGGGCTGAGCACCATTTTCTTTTAGTCAAATGTAGTCTCGCATTGCCAGACCTTCCTCCACAGCGCTGCGGAGGAGGGTCTGGCGAGTACACACAGCATTCCAGGATGGGAGAAAAATGTGCTCTGGTTTATTGGCATTTCTTTAAACCAATCACAATCAATCACAATCATCTTGGGCGGCACCAAGCACTCAGATTGGACGGAAAGTCTAGCTAGCTTTCTTGTAAAATGTTAACACAAAGGAAGCTCAAGGTCCGGCAGAATTTCTGTCGGCAACGGAGCACTCCCTGAAGTGGAACGTCAAGAATATAGACTAAGTCAAATGACCAGGGGAAACAGTTCAATGTCCATTATACTTTCATTCCATTTCTATGGCTAAAGGGTTAGCATGCAGCCTGGTGAATTTACAGACATGTCAAACTGCTACTAATCATTCTGTCAGCTGTCTGCCATGACGTCACGTCGGTGTGTTTATCTGATTGGACAGAGAGTATACTATAAGCTAATGGTATCAGAGAGAAGCAGTTGGAAGATGTACATGATAATAACAGTATAGATCGGAGGTAAACATGCAGTGTATGCAGCCAGCATTGTGTGTCTGTATGTGTGGCTGAGTATTTACGTGTATGTATCTGCATGTATCTGTGAGTCTATGTTCGTGTTAAATGTGAAGTTTGTTATTTGTTCCATTACTGCTTTTGTCTCTTAACTTAATACAAAACTAAACACTATCTATCCAACACACGTGTAGGATTAAAGGAATAGTTCGACATTTTGGGAAACCCCAAACATGGCTAGCTGTTTCCACCTGTTTCCATAGTTTGTGCTAAGCTAAGCTAACAAGCTGGCCGTATGTCCATATTTTCCCTGTTGGGGTTCTGATTCGCAATAATAACCAGCTCGCTCTACATCATTCCGCTTTTTACACAGCTACTTACACAAAAAGTTTATATTTTAATCACATCACTGATTTAAAAATGATTTTATGGGCCTCTGTATTTGACGACATTGACCTCCGAGCCGTAGCCACCCATTCTCTGTTTGCACTGTATAGTGCTGCTGTACAGAAATAACAGACCGTATAATACAGTAATTGATTTTTAATTGAATTAATCGGAATTGTGTATTCAACAAAGCCTGTAATAAAGTATAGAAACATGGTTCCTAACGTTGTGCAGGAGCACTGATAGTTAGAAGATGATGTTTGTAACTGCATTTAATGAATTCTTTTTAAGCTTTTTGTAAAAAACATTTGCTAAAATACCCATGTGAAGTGATCACAAACCGCAGATGTCTAAAAACACGACAACTTCCCACTTTTGGGATAGACGAGAAGTTAAAAGACAAAATACCTCTTAACCTTGTTGCTGGGAAAAATAAGGTGTATAAAGTATTTCTATATACGATATGTGTGTCTCTGTATATGTGTGTATCTCCATGTTTGTATAAGTGCACTTACTATATGTGTGTATGTGTGTACACATTTGGTGTATGTGTGTGTGTGTGTGTGTGTGTGTGTGTGTGTGTGTGTGTGTGTGTGTGTGCGTGTGTGTGCGTGTGTTACCTGGGCCACGCTTTGTTCAGATAATGGGTTTTCGTCCGCCTGTAAAACAAAATAGCATCATTGTGTGTACGAGTGAAAAATGCAATGCAAGTCATGCAAATCTACTTACACACACACACACACACACACACACACACACACACACACACACACACACACACACACACACACACACACACACACACACACACACACACACACACACACGCAATACAAAAGCAGAGCACTGCAAACACCACTGGATGGTTGAAAACACCATTACATACTGTAAATTAGTGACATTCAAAGCTGGTTAACAGCTCAGCCAATCACATATCATAGTAGAATTTATAGCCGTGCTAGTGGCTCTAGGGTTGGTAATGTTGGTCTGTCTGTCAGTTCTGACCACTATGGTCTAAATTGAAAAATCTGGACAACTATTGGATGGATTGCCATTAGGGATGTCACAATACACGACATTTAGTAGTCTGTACATCTGGACCCACAGCCCGCTGCTTGGAAGCCTGGCATCCCCACACAGCTAGTATACGTTAATGTCTCTCATGAGTTCACCTGGAACTCCCTCCCAAACAGCAATGTTGAGTTAAGTCTGTTTCTCTCTGCCATTTTTTCACATAGAACTGACCTTACAGAGGTTCGCTGTAACAAGCGCCAACGTTAGCTAATGTCAGCTATCGTAGCTAATGTTGGGTTCTATGTGAAAAACAACGGCAGAGAGAAACAGACTTATTTGCGGTTTGGGAGTTCCAGGTGAACTCGTGAAAGCTGTTGCTGTAGATATACGGTAAAGCCATAAAAGCTTACCTTTTACACTTGTACTGCGGAGATGAGGGGCTGTTCTACTAGTGTTCTTCAGGGTAGATGATAGATAGCCCCAAAAAATCTCTATAACTAAAGATAGCGCATTTCACGCTGCCCCCAACGGTATGAAATGGTACACACCTCCTGTCTCCTGTGGACACTGCCTCGTTTGAAAGTGTAGTAAATGTCATGTGGATGGATGAAAAGTTATATTAGCATAATGTTTTTATATTTTCTTTCACTAACATTAGATATTTACACAGCTAAAAGCTATATTTAGCATTATGGAAATTAGTTACATGTGGCGTTCGCAAACGTTGACTTTAGCCTATCCTTGTTGCCAGATCTCGCCAGAGTTTGTTCCTAAGACAGAAACAGCTCTCGAACAAAGTTAATTTTCTCCTAAATGTGTCAGTCTGGAAAAATGCCATTTTAGTGTTGGGTTGTTCGGGAGATATTTTGCTTGTGAAAAATGGGTCCAATATTCACTTTCAAGACCATGAGGTGAAAGAATCGTGTTCAGGTTCACTTCTCCCAGTGTAATTAAATCGACTCAGGACCTGCCGCTAGTCTCCTAAAGATGTGTGGCAGTGGCCAATAGGTGCATCTCTTAACCCTTATTTGATAGCTCCTCGACTCCTCGGTCCTCAGCTGAACCGGAAGTTGTTCTGACCCTCCTTGGTGAATGCCGTGTCAAAGCTCTTATTTCTGCCCCAAGGACCGAGGAGCAAAATTGAGGAGCCATGGGCGAGGATACATGAGAGCAGCCTTCCTGGAAGCTGTGCAAAGGGTTGCTAACTCCACCCAAACAGCTAACAAATTCATGTGACGCTTCAGAGGAAAGGACGTCTCATCCCTCTAAAAGTATATTTCCTCAGTTCCTCTCTCCTCCCATGATTTCCTCGCGTCTCTCCGTTCCTCTTCGGTGGGAGGGACTGAAACTCGAGGAAGGGATGCAAGTGGAGGAGTCGAGGAGGCAATTTAAGGGTTATGAGATGCACCTAATGTGTTGACAGTGTCGATGCCTGCCCAGTTAACTGTTGAAAATGACACGTGTATCGATGCGATCTAGCATCTACCATTCTTCCGTGCTGGTAGGCGTTTTTCTTCGGCATTTAAGGGCAGACTAGAACACTTTTAGGTGTAGGTTTCTGCCCCCGTCAGGTCCGGAAGAATTGCCAAAGTATCGGTTCTCATGACATCCCTAATTGCCATGACATTTTGCACAGGCAATCATGGTCCCCAGAGGATACAGTAAAAATGACTTTGGTGATCCCCTGACTTTTCCTCTAGTGCCACCAGCCGGTCAAAGTTTTAATATATAGAAAAAAGCCAGCCTCATTATTTAAGCCTCTCTGTTAGTCAGCATGCTCTATCACCATGCATTTACCTCATCTGTCTCACCCATCCCTCCTTTGTCCCTCCACTGTCTCTATCTCACTCGCATTCATTCATTCATTCATTCATTCTCTTTACTTCACTATCTTTCTCTTAATCTCTCTCCCTCACCCTCTGTCTGTCTGCTCACAGCAGCTGGCTCTTGACTGTTTCTCCCTCTACGTTACCGGTGATGTAATCAAACAGGACGAAGCCATAGGCTGGCTCTGACATTAGCTGACACCA